>OZ023263.1:87054045-87086545 GCA_964006375.1 Tillus elongatus | reverse complement strand
GTAGCATTACAATTTTTTTTAATCCGAGGTCTTTTTGCGGGTCCATCATCAACTTTTTTTATAAATACGGCCCTCATATTCTAATATATTCTGTAGGACCTTTTTAGTCCAAATTCAGCGATGTGTTACACTTTGTGGTTTAGTACAATTTAATCTTTCTTTCGACCTTAATCAAGAAAATTTCTATTACGGACCTGTACATAGCTTTTAAACTTAAGTACAAACAACTAGCTATGTCAGTTAACACTTTGTGTCATTTGGGCGTTTAATAATAATCCAGTGGATGAATTGAGGCAATAATGTAATGGAATAAACACAGAACAAATAAATGTAAATTGAACAGACAAAAGTGTGCTTTGGAAAATAAATGTATGTGACAATAGCCGTATTTGGATTGACAGTAACATAAATTTTTGACCATTAGTTTCTTCTTGTTAGTGAATTTTTATTTTAAAGAAAAATCACTAATAGAGATGTATCGATGGTGAGACTGAAAAAAATTGATCAAATGAGCGCGAACTAGGACCCCTAGAACCCATATCCGGGGTCAGTTTCAATTTTTATATAACCGATAACTCAAAAAATAATTAAGCGATTTCGATGAAATTTGGCAAGTACCTTTCTTTTATTAATGGCTTGGATGAGTTCGTTAGCCAGGAAAATGCGACAAGGTTTTCCCGGAAATTTTTTTAGTTTTCTTTTGAAAAAAAGATTCTTCTCCGAAAATTACAAAGTTATTTTAATGAAATTTTCTGGATATGTTGCCTTGTGAAAGATCTTCCTATGAGCCAAAATTCAACTTTTTAAGTTTATAAAAAATTGAGTTATTCAAATTTTGAGTTTTCTTTCGAAAAAAATTTTTGTCTCCGAAAATTACAAAGTTATTTTAATGAAATGTGGTTAATACGTTGCCTTAGGGAAGATCTAACTACATACCAAAATTGAACTTTCTAAGTTTATAGAAAATTGAGTTATTAAAAATTTGAAGAATTTAATAAAAAATCACTACCATAACGCACTTGCTGCGTTCCGATCTTTTTAATTTATTGTGTAATGATTAGCAACTGTTTTTAGTAAATATGTTTTCTAACGAAGAAAAGTTAGACATGTTGGCATGTTTTGTTTCATCTAACCGAAATTGTTCTGTTGCGGAGCGTATGTATTTGCAGAAATATCCGGAAAGACGACGGCCCAATAAAAGGACTTATACCAAATTAGTGACAAACCTTAAAGCATATGGTTCTTTTTAAAAACCTGTAGTTTCTCGGCAAAGGTCCAGCAAGCAGGAAACAGTACATAATGTTCTGTTTGCAGTTACTTAGGATCCCGGTACGTCAGTCCGGCGGATTCAACGAAACGTTGGTATATCAAAATCAACGGCACATTTTATTTTACGAAAACAAAAATTACATCCGTACAAGTGCATAATTTGTCAAAGACTTAGATCAGGAGATTTAAAACGACGTCGCTCATTCTGTGAGTAGTACCCAAGTAAATGCCAGGAGAATTTGAATTTTCCATGTCAAATAATATGGTCTGATGAAAGCATGATTACGAATAATGGCATTTTCAATAGAATAAATGTTCATTATTGGCCTGAAACTAATCAACGCTTAAATAAAACGTTGAGGTATCAACACCGTTTTGTCTTCAATATGTGGGCTGGTATTCTCGGTACGGCGACTGTAGGACCGTTTGTTTACCACCATACCTTAACATCAGAGCGCTATCTACATTTGATACAAAACGATTTAGAGGAAGCTCTCGATGACATGTCTCGGGAGAGAGTTCGCAACTGTTGGATACAGCAGGATGGGGTACCTGCACAAGATTCCAGGGGCATTAGGGAATATCTTTCAAGGAGATTTTCAGATACGGTAAGCAGCACATGTTCGCAAACACCCTGGCCAGCGCATTCACCAGATATAACCCCGCTTGATTTCTTCGTATATACGTATATCAGCAACTTTTTTTCACAGAACACGATCTGAGGTGGGTTAGTTCTGGAAGCATTTGTCAGTATTACTCCACAAATGTTGTCTACGGTTTTAGAATCGACAGTTACAAAGTGCTATTTGTACTTGGAGAATAGTGGAAGTTTATTTGAATGTTATAAATTTAGTTGTTTTGTTCGTATCTGTTTGCTGTTTTTTTTTTAAGTTTAGGTCTTCTGATAATGTAATTTTTGTTCTTGGCGTGGCAAACTGACCAGTGGCGTACGTTTGCTCCATGACAATGCACCAGTGTACACTACTGGAATTTCACAAGTCGCCTTTATGCTCAAGTTGTTCGGGGAAAACTTTTTGAAAACGCTATATTTTTGTAAGTATCAGAGTAACTGGAATGAGACTTTACATGTGGCTAGAAATAGTGCAAATAAACCTATGTTGTGAATTTTAAGCAATTTGGTACACAATATTTAGACTTTTTTCCAAATTAAAAATAAAATTCCAAACACATGCGTTGAGACGACTTAGTGGTTAAAGTCCAATGCCTGACAGACAGATTAGTTAACTGCCACGCGTAGATTGATTCATACAACAGGTATAATCCATACTTCAACGGTAACCAAACTAAATATATGTCAGGCATAAACCATACTACCCGAACCAACAATCGTGAAATCTCGACTGCAATTATGGAAAATGACAGACGACACGAAATTAAAAATTTGCCAAGTTATTCTTATTTAACTGGGGGATTCAATCAATTATTAAAATAAGCTGTATTTGTAGCTTTATGAACGGCCTCAAATACAGTTTTAGCGCATCATAGACATACTATGCTGTCGTATAATATACTAGAAATAAGTACACTTGGTTAGTGAAACGACCGTCAGGTCTTTGAAATATGTGTTGTGGTGATTTGGGTTCTCCAAGTGCACTTATCAGTGCTCATCACATGTTCCAGTTTTCACATAGTATACTAGAAATGTAAACCAAATCAAGCCAAGTCTCTATAAAAATGATTCTAAAATAGTTTCTCTTATCTTTAAACTTAAACATAAGACGTCATAATAAGACCGAAACAGTCACTGGAAGTGCTTGGTAATTCTACTAATTCTGTAATTAATTACGTATACTTTGAATATAATATCCCGGGCATGAAGTCGATCTAAAGTATTACGCAAATAAAACGTTGGTTGGAGTATACTTAGATGGTGCCGGGGATTTCGCACTTGCCTCCTAAGCAGAAGGTTACTCGATCGAATCCAGCTTGATGAATGTATGTTTTTTTATGTTTTATTTCGACATTTGGAGAAACAATAGTGTACAGATTTCATAAGTTTTGAACAAGATCTCATTTTTTTTAAAACGCCTGAATAAGTTTGTCACCTTTGAGTCTGAAATTATAATTTTGTTGTTGTTGATATTAAAAAAACCAGTTTGATTAGGTTGACTAAAAAGGAAGTCATACTGGCGATTAAAAAGGAACAATAACTGCTAGGTTTATATTTGGCAGATAGTTTACTTTTCTAAACATGAATTAAGTTTCCTTCTGGAAATCTTTTGTATAACTTTAATGAAATTTGTAATATTAGTTTCTTTTAAAGAGACTTGCACTATCTACAAATATAGCAAAATTTAATTCTTTAGCTTCATGGAAAATTGAGTTTTGGGCATTTTTCTCAAAAGGAGTTAGAACACACGTTTTTTTTATAATAGAGAGATATCGATGTAACACTTTCGAAAGAATTCTTCAAATGTGTGCGTACTAGGACCTCTAAAATCGATCTTCAAGGTCTCTATAAGTTTAAAGTATTAACTTTACTAATATGCCGTATAATAATAGTGTACAATTCTTATGAAAATTTGCTATTATAACGCACTTGGCTGCGTCCCGATTTTTTTTTTTTTTTGTATGTTCTGGCCTCGAAGTTAACTCATTCAGCCACAACATATTTTTATTTATATTTGTTATGAGTGCGCATTAATAAATTAAATTTTCACCTGCCTGATGATACTGCAAACGGTGAAACCTGTTGCAGAGAAGAAAGGAGGCACTGCGAAGCCAGAGAGGAAGTCTATATATCTGTGTATATATATATATATATATATATATATATATATATATATATATATATATATATATATATATATATATATACATACACAGGATGATGCGAATATTTAAGGGTGCAAATCTACATGAGAAACTAATAATATTTTTCTTTATAAATTATGGTCCAAAAATGTTCCGTTATGGAAATACGGGGTGTTAAAGTTAGATAAAAATGGAAATTAACTAATATTTTCGGAACCGCTTGAGATATTTCAGTGATATTTAGTACGTGGAGCTAGTTAATCAAGATGCAGGTTCTTCAATACAAATATAAATTACAGCTTTAACAGTGGCGTGCGTACGGGCTTTGACATATTTCATGACAACTACATTTAATTACATTGATTTTCTCTGACAATACAACGGTTTTTATTTGTTTACTCAAAAACGACGCATCGCAGGAGAACAACTTGAGAAAACTATTATATTTACGAAATTGAACGGGGAATTAAAAAATAAAGACTATATTTGGGAAAAATCGTTAGCGTACTATTTTTTTAAATTCAATAATGTCGAAGTTATTGCCCGTATATATATATATATATATATATATATATATATATATATATATATATATATATATATACATACATACATATATATATATATATATATATATATATATATATATATATATATATATATATATACATACATATACATACATACATACATATATATATATATATATATATATATATATATATATATATATATATATATATATATATATATATATAGGGTGTCCGGTAATTACACCGACCACGCTTAACTGTAGATTCGTGAGATCAAATGATGACGATTTATCGAAAAAAAGTTAGGGAAAATGTTTTTAGTTTTTGAGTTATAGCCCTCCAAGTTTTAAGAAAAAAAAACAGTTTTCTGTTTATAGCTCGGTGAAGAATTGAGCTACCTAAGCGAATTTTGACAACTGACTTTAACTAATTTAGACACAATATTCGTAAAAAAATGTAACAAATCTCCCAAACCGGAACTTTTACGGATGTTAATTTTTTTAAACTTAACTTACTTCATTTTAAAGCTGCATTTATCATCTAGAATTGTTGACTCTTAACAAATTTGTTTAAAGTTAACCGTTTTCATGGTTTCTCGTAACTTATTGGTATAAATTAGTATTGCTTGAAAACTATTCTAATACCGTTAGCCGAATTACATACAACTCAAAAATCAAGCTAATATCAGAAGACTAAAAAATGGAAAAACATTAATTTAATTATAAAACAAGAAAATAGTAATATTAAACAACATTAAAAAACTATCTTAATATGTATTCAAAGTATTCGCCATTTTGCCTAATACAAGCATTTTCTCGGCGCAGAAGTGAATTTCTTACATTACTAAAAACACCAGGAATTTGACGTATCTTGTCAGCAGCGGTGACTATTCATTCCCATAATTCCTTCTGGTTTCAACAGGCGTACGGTATACTTTTTCTTTCAAGGTGCCCCCATAAGAAAAAGTCTAATGGCGTTATGTAAGGAGATATAGGTAGCCACTTTATCGGTGCATTTTCTCCCCTACCAATCCATCTTCTGGGGTAGTTTTCGTTGAGATAGCTCATTACAGGAAGCGTGAAATGGGGTGAAGCCCCGTCGTGCATAAAATTTAAGTCTTGTCGAATTTGCAAACAAATATCTTCAAACCATAAAGACAATCTGTTCTTTATAAAGTCCAAGTACACAGGTCCCGTTAAGAAGTTATAATCACTGGGCCGATTAAATTATCACCAACAGTACCCGCCAAAACGTTTAATTTAAATTGCCGTTGAAAAGAAGATGGGCGAATAGCTTTTGGATTTTCATCACTTCAAAAATGTAAATTATGAAAATTAAACACACCATTTCTTGTGAAACATGCTTCATCTGTAAAAAATATCTTATGTACAGTCCTACTGGTCCTTATAGAAACCTTCATGGTTTAATTTAAACTCATTAATTGTTGTTGCACTCACTCTGTGAAACCTTTCCATACGGGATACAGACGTAGCTACATTTATATGGCTTCACAAACGTGGGGCCAGAGAAATAGTCTCTACGCCTGTATTTAATTTTAACGTTCCTGACATATACCTTTAACAGTAGCGGCTCGTGCCTTAATGCATTGGGGGTGCGCAAAAAAAAATGAAGGGCTCCCCCCTTTTTTCCCCGATAATGTATTATAAAAAAAACCTACTTACTAAACTTAATAATTATTAACTACTTACCAAGTTTTCCTCTAGTTAGTTATAGGTTATAGTAGTTAAAAAGTCCTTTCCTTTGATAATTACTAATTAACTATATAATTTTAAATGTGTTGTTTGATATAATGACATGACAATATGTGATATTTGTCATTTTATACTTCACGTATCTTTTCAATTTTATTATATTTATTTATTTATACTCGTCTATTAATTTATATATTTATAAACGGCTAAGCCTATATAGGTTACCATTATATAATTTCATCTTTTGTGTGACATAAAAACATGACAATATGTGATCTGCGTTTTATACTGCACGTATCTTTTCAATTTTACTATATATATATATATATATATATATATATATATATATATATATATATATATATATATATATATATATATATATATATATATACTTTTTTAACTTGAATTTTAAGATTGAATGAGTTTTATGAAAATACGCCAGAATGCCGTACTTGATAGACGCAAACTTATTATAAATTTTGACTAATAAATTTAATATACTTTAAAATGTCTCAATGTAAGATGCTATTCCCGAGGATCTAATCTATTGTAGTTATATTCCTTCTACGAACACTATATTTTAGACTATATTTAATTATCGTTGTTTCAAGTACGTAATATTTTGCTGTATACAAATCAATAATAACATTGCTTTAAGAAAGATAATACGGTCCTGGCGATAAAATGAGCGATTACCCCTGTGATTCGATAACAGCACAACTGTATGCCGAGTCCCACCCTGGTCCGTTAAGCTGGAGCGATGTGGGCAAGGTCAAATAATCTATTTTCACAACATCAATGGGCCGCCCCACAAGATTCAGTGCTGGGTCTTATTATGCTGTGCTGCAAGTGTGGCATTTTAGAGCGCACAACGGGATTGCTTATTCGGTCGTTTTTGACGAAGATAGTCGATCATTTCGTATTGAAGTTTCCCTTTAGGTAGAGCGCTGAAGAATACACACCGACAAAGGACTGTGTATATGGATGTATATAACGTCGGCAACTATTAACACACTATACTTCTTCTGTTTCTGTCTTAATGGCTGCCGACTCTGCGATCCACGATATACTAATTTTGTTTGTGTAGAATGCAGGACGTAAAAAAATAAAAATTTATTAAAATATAGCATAGCGCCTGACCTTTAAACCTAATTTCATTATCAAATGACTAAGTTTTTTTATGGCGTAATATAAAGATGCAAGTGACTATATAAATTTTGTTGGTATTAGCTTTTACTTACAACAGTAACAAGTAATTGCAGAAGGTAATAAAACGCGAAGACACGGTTTATGTTTTGCGTTATAATAAATGTACATTTACGTATAATACGACGAGGAGTGGCTTTAATTAGTACCTAATTATAAACATTTTATTTTTAATAATCCTGGTTCATGGCTGAAACTTCAAAAGTACTAAAAAATTGCGTTGTATGCGCTACGATAGTCACATTTCCTAAAAATTTGACGTATTTTGGGAGCTATTTAGTTGATATAACTTAAAAATATAATATAAAGAATAAAACAACTTGAAAAACATGGGTTTTAGATGTCCTAGTTTAAGCTAATTTAAAGAAAATTGTTTACTGCTTTAGGGAGTTCATTCTAAAAGATTATTTGCTAAAAACTACTTAAATATGGTTCTTTCAGTTAATAATCTTATAGCAATTTTCTTCTAGTCAAACCAAGGCGATGGACCTAAGACGGTCACGATTTTAACCGACTACACAAAAGTCGTTGTCAATCAGACTCGTAGCTTTTTGTGTGTGTATGTTCACCGATTGTTCAGCGATGCCTGAACCAATCTACAACTGGAAAGTAATACAAACATATATTTGCTTATATATATATATAAGTTAATTAAAAAGCTTAGACTAAAAATATAAAAAAACTAGGTTTTAAGTTATCATTTGTGTCTATTTATATGTACCCATGACGTTAGTGGCCCACCTGTATGTCAAAAAGTAAAGTTGCCATGATGGGCAGGCCCCATTGACATGAAGAATATGTGGCCCTGTCTAAATCCCTTAAATAGTATCTAGAGTAAGATTAAGTTAGAATAAAAAGCAGCACGTTTAATATTATTATATAAATAAATAAAATAAAAGTCTGGGCGCAGCAAGTGCGTTATGGTAGCGAATTTTTTTTTCTTCATATTTTTAATAGCAAATGTCTTTCTTTGATGAAAGCAGGCATCAAACTTGGTTGCCTATATAGTAGAAACAATGTACTATATTTCATCGAAATAACTTTATTGTTTGAAAATATCTAAATATTTTTCTGTGCAGCAAGTGCATAAGCAAGTGTGTTATGGAAATGAATTTCCATAAAAAGGTTTTTAATAGCAAATGCGAGCAGGGATCAATTGATTACCGGTATAGCCTATGTAGTAGAAACAAAGTACTATATTTTATCAAAATTACTTATGGTTTGAAAATCTACAAAAATTTTCCGAAAATAAATTTTTTGGTTTCCTAACCAACAAAGCTTACGTTAAAAGCAAATTGAGTTATTGAAATTTGAAGGAGTTAATGAAAATTCGGTAAATATGCGGATTAGCTCCCGAACGCTTTTCAAAAAAAATGTTTTTAGAAACATTACTAGGACCCCACCTGGATGCACCAACCACAAAAAACATTTCTTGTTCACACCCACCAAGGAAGTTACGGGACTAGGAGTGAATAGGGGTGCTGGGCGGGGTAGGTAGTAAAAAGGAAATATGAGCAGAAAATGCGAAGAAAACTGCTTGAAAGCTGTCTATTTGAAGCCATATCCCCATTAAACCCTGCCTACCCCGCACAGCACCCCTATGTACCCAAGGTCACGCAACTTCCTTGGGGGGTACGAACAAGAAGTGTTTCTTGTAGTTTATGCAACGAGGGTGGTTGTATGCACACGAGGGGGGGATAGGAAAATGTCTACGACGAAGCAGACCCCCCTGTCTCGACTTGTGGCAGGGTTGAGGGGTGGCTGCTTCGTCGTGGGGATTTTCCTTCTCATCCTCGCTGCACAAACCACAAGAAAATTGTCTTTTTCGTACCCGCCAAGGAAGTTACGGCACCTGGGGGGATAGGGGTGCTGTGCGGGGAGGGTTTAAGGGGGACATGGCTTCAAGATGTGAAAGAGACAGCTTTCAAGCTCGTTTTTTCGTATTTCTGCCCATATTTCCTTTTTACTACCTACCCCGCCCAGCACCCCTACTCACTCCTGGTCCTGTAACTTCCTTGGGGGGTGTGAACAAGAATTTTTTGTGGTTTATGGATCGGGGGGGGGGGGGGGGGGGCTAGGCAGGTTTTTGAAAACAGTTTTATGAAAAGCGTTCGGCAGCTAAAATTTTGAAAAGCGTTCGGGAGCTAAACTGCAAATTTACCGTAAATTCGCTACCAAAACGCACTGACTGCGTCCAGATTTTTTTTCTTACAAAAGGCATCATATTTCGATAAAAAATGCAAAAATGCATTAAGGAATTTGTTCTACGAAAATTAGCTAACAAAAATTATACACCCCTACTCACTCCTGGTCCCGTAACTTCCTTGAGGAGTGTGAACAAGAAATATTTCTTGGGGTTTGTGGTTCCAGGGGGAGCCCTAAGCAGGTTTCTGAAAACAGTTTTTTGAAAAGCGTTCGGGAGCCAAACTACAAATTTATCAAAAATTCGCTACCAAAATGCACTTACTGCGTCCAGGTTTTTTCTTACAAACGCATCATATTTCAATAAAAAAATGCAAAAATGCATTAACGAATTTGTTCTACGAAAATTAGCTAAAAATTATAGACCGTTAAACCATTAACTTCACTAAACATACAGCGAAAGCATGAACTTAACTAAACTGACAGCCAAAGCATCAGAGAAAGGGTCTATTTGAAATGAATTTTCTGTAAATATTTTAGTAAAATGAAGAGCAATAACGGTTGAATCTGAAACTCAAGGGTTTGCAGAACACTCTTCTTGCAACATTTTCTTTTCAAAATCCGTATTTGTTTCACGTTCTTTGCCTAAACATTGCCAATTTTGACGTTCAAAATTGCGAGTTTGACGTTTTGAGGAAAACTCCAAAATTTGTTTCCTTAACCCCCCAGAACTTTTTTGTCTTTAAAGCTAGAGACCTAAATTTTGGTACAGATTTCACTCTTTATAATACAAACAAAATATGGTTGCCCTTACTTTGTTATTTCCGGAGATATGAATTTTTTTTAGAAAGAAAACACAACATTTTCCGGGAAAACGTGGTATATATATATATATATATATATATATATATATATATATATATATATATATATATATATATATATATATATATATAAACATATAAACACATAAACACAGAAACACAGATCTCCTCATTCGCGAATTAAAAAAAAAATTCGCTAAAAACTATCCAAAACTACATGTTGGGACAAATTTCAATGCACCATGACAAAATGCATATGGACTGTTGAATCACATACTAGTTGTAACAAAAGGCTTTTAAAATGTTCGAATGGTAACCATACCGCAGCCAATGCAATCTGACGTTGCACACACACACACACTGAACCAATCCAAGCCGTTTTGACTATGTTACGTTAATTGGGGATATTAAAGAAACATTTTTTAGAATCTGTACTTTTAATGGGCAGATTATAATACTTGCGTATGTAGTAAATATACTTGGGAGCTTACTCGATATAAAACCTTATAAGAATTGACTTAAGTTCGACCGTCTTAAAATTAGCGCTAAAAAGAAAATAAATGGGATAATTTTTACTTACATAAAAATTAAGATTTTTAGATGTAATTATTCGACGTAATTTTAGCACATATCATTCGAGGACTATTTTCTCTTCCTTCTCTTCGATTTGTCGAGACTATGCTTTTTAAAGCGCAGTGGTCGAAGTGGTTATAATTGATAACAACTAATATTGAACTGGTTATTTTTCTGTAGTTTTTCAATCCATGTATTGCTATAAATATATTCTTTTAGCGGTAAACAATCTGGCTGCACAGTTTTAGTTTCAATTTGGTTACTCATATTGGCGTAAATACTTGGATTACAAATTATCAACAAAAAAAAAACCTGGATGCAGCAAGTGCGCTATGATAGTTAATTTTTATAAAAATGTTTTAAATAGCAAATATGTCTTTTAGTGAATCTTCGTAGAAAAAATTCACTAATGGGGAGATCCCGACTTTTGAATTTTGAAATTTTTTTTGCAAATGAGCGCCAACTAAAACCCCTATATATATATATATATATATATATATATATATATATATATATATATATATATATATATATATATATATATATATATATATATATACATATATTTGTGTGCGTGTGTGTGTCACACCGATAACTCAAAAAATAATGGACCGATTTTGATAACATTGCATGTACCTTCCTTTTGTAAATGGCTTGGACAAGTTAGTTAGTCAGGAAAATCGGACAAGGTTTTCCGGGAAAATTTTGAGTTTTCATTCGAAAAAAAATTTATCTCAAAAAATAAAAAAGCTATGATAACCAAATTTGGTAGGTAGGTTTACGAAATAAAAAGTAAACTATACACCAAAATTTAGATTTCTATCTTACAAGAAAAAAAAGTTATAATAAAATATTTTGTGCCAGATCTTTTCTATGAAAACTCACTACCATAACGCACTTGCTGCGTCCAGGCGTTTGTTTTTAAGAAAACAGACATTAAATTTGGTTACCAGCATAACATATATAATAGAAATAATGTACCATATTTCATCAAAATAACTTTATTGTTTGAAAATGTACAAACATTTTTCGAAAATAAACTTAAAATGTTCCCGAAAAAACTAGTTTCCTGGCCACACAACCTTATAGGGTAGTAGCAAATTGAGCTATTAAAATTTGAGGCATTCAATAGAAACTCGCTACCATAACGCACTTGCTGAGTGCCGAATTTATTTTCTTACAAACATGCATTATAATTTCGTGGGTGAAATTCAATACAGCTCAGAACTGACACTGAATCCGTCTGTCTAATTAAAAGAAATCATTGTTTAATCTATTTCAACTGAGCAAATTTTCCTGCTTAACGAACTTATCCAAGCCACTTGCAAAAGGAAGGTACTCACCAAATTTAAATTATTTTTTGAGTTATCGCTGTGATACATACATACATACATATATATATATATATATATATATATATATATATATATATATATATATATATATATATATATATATATATATATATATATATATATATATATAGATATATATATATATATATATATATATATAAGCATATAAAAATTGAAACCGACCCCGGATATGTGTTCTCGGGGGCCTAATTAGTGCTAATTTGAAGCAATTTTTTCAAAATTCAAAAGTCGAGAATTCCTCGTTAGTGAATTTTTTTAAAGAAAATTCACTAAAAAAGGAATTTCAAAATATTGCATATGTAGTTTGATGGCAATATATAAGTTAGATTTTATAAAAATAAATTGATGAGTTTCAGCGTGATTTTTTATGGTATTAATTATTTTAAAATTACCTTTGGCAAGAAAGAAAACAGTCGGCTTTTCATGAAAACAAATAAAGTAAAATAAAGACTGTTCAAGTAGTTTTATCTCTGTCCAAAAAGCCTAAAATACATGGCCTTATGAGACATGGAATCTATTTAAGCGATAATACAGGTTAATTTAATAATTTCACCCAGAACACAGTTTTGTCAAAATTATTTGCCCGATCTTCCACAGTGCCAAGCGCTTTGGTTGTGAATTAAAACGTCAGCGTTTTTGTTAATTTACTTCCTTTACTTTTTTGTAATATGACTCACCTAAGTGAGTATCGAAGTTTAATGATGATTGGTTATGCTGATTGTAAAAACACCTATGATGATGTCATTTATTCAATGAGTGACTGCCCAACCCTTAACAGGTCTACGGTAAGCAGACTTTACCACAAATTTACTGAAACAGGGAGCGTAAAAGATAGCCCCAAGTCCGGCCGCCCTGTAACTGCTACTTCGGGCAAAAAGACGCTGAATGTATTGCTTGCAATACAAGAAACTCCCAAAATTTCTGCATTGGAACTTGCTACAACGAACGAGATCTGCAGACGTTCTGTTCAGTGGATTTTGCATCGGGAAAAGTATTTTCCCTAGAAGGTTCGTAACCTGCAACGACTTTTTATAGAGGATTTTAATAGAAAGATCGAACTTTGTGAACAAATAATTAATATTATTTAACAAAATGGAGATTTTTAAAACTACGTTGTTTTCCTGATGAAGCTGCCCTTTGCCTTAATAGTAGTGTGCACTGACACAATGGTCGATATTGTTCTGACAGTAACCACATTGGATAGAAGAAATTGATACCCAATATCCTCAAAAACCGAACGTATGAGCCGGAATTGTTAGTCGTGCAATTGGACCCTTGTTATTTGAAGGGATTTTAATAGGTCGACGCTATCTAAGATTCTTACGAGAAGATACTGTGCCCCGTGTCAGATAATTGTTTCAAAATGATTTCCCCGATGTCTGCGTCCAACAAGATGGCGCCCCACCGCATTTCAGTCAAGATGTAAGGCAATATCTTAATGTGACATTTCCTAACCGGTGGATAGGCAGAAGACCCATTGAGTGGCCAGCTAGGTCTCCAGATTTGTGTTCACTCGTTTTTTTTTTCTCTGGGAGTCATTTAAAAAGCGTTGTTTACAACGATCGACCCGCGAATTTGGAACAGTTCCGAGACCAAATTGTGATCGCCTTTCAACAACCTAACCGACCACTGCAAAATTCGGTTCATCAGTTTGACAAGAGGCTTTAGTATTATCAAGAAATTACACAATTCGAGCATCTTCTTCAATAAAGTAAGTAATTACCAGTTTCCCAAATAAATTTCATGAAAAGCCGATTGTTTTCGTTCTTATTAATACCCTCAATAAGTAGGCTGAATACGCTTTCCAGAAATGTGTCGCATGACCCATGTTGCTGTTTAAGAAATTAAAGGGTTGTCAGCCTCCGAAAATAGGGTGCTTAAAAATGTTGATAACGCCACGAAACAGTCGCAAATAATCTGTTATGCAACCCTACATATTTTCAGTCTATGCCTTTGTCGGTTTGAAAGTTATGACCTTGTTACCTTACTTATGCATAACCCTGTATTATAAACAAGTCTGAAGCTGACCTCGCATATGGGTTATAGGGCTCTAATTCGAGCTCAATTAAAAAAATGTTTGGGACGCAGCAAGTGCATTATAGTAAAGAATTTTCATAAGAATTGTACACTATTAGTAAGGTATATTATTAAAACTAATTCTTTAAATTTAAATGGACCTGGGAGACCGGTTTTAGAGGTCCCAGTAAGCGATTCTTTAAATACGTTTCTATTTTCTATGGAGCTAGAAAATTATAGTTTGGTAGAGATATATGTAAGTACTGCAAGTCTCTTTTAAAAAATTGTGTTACAAATGTCATTAAAGTCAGAAAAGTTTTCTAGAAAAAATTTAATTATTTACCAAGGTAATGTACCTGCCAAATCATAAATATGGCAGGTATTTTTCCTTTTAATTGCTTGGATGGTTTTGTTTTAGTCAACCCAGTCAAACTAATTTTTGCAAGCAATCCAACAAAAAATGTTTTTTTAAAACCAACTTGTAGTTATCCGCGAAGCTCATTATGTTATTTTTCTTTAATTGAGCACCTAGGCTGCGTTTACATAGGTGTTACTATGGTTCAAGATTGAAGATTCTAGCTTAATAGGAAATTGAGTTATCGGATTTCAAATATTTTAACAAAAACTTGCTACCATAATGTGTTTGCTGCACCCAGACCTTTTCTTTTTTAAGACTGACAAACAAGGCAACCTAAATTTCATTTTTGGAAAAATATTTTAAACAAATGAAATGGGGTAACAATTTAAACATAAATTGAAAATCTTGGTTCGCTGCTTTGTCGCAGAGGTTCCCCTTCCCCTTCTGCATGCATACAACCACCCTCAATGCATAAACAAGAACAATGTATGCAAGAAAAGTTTCTTGGGAACAACCCGCAAGAAAGTTACGGGAACTGCGGTAAATATAGGGGTTCTGGGCGGGATAAACAGAATTTTAAGGAGGTATAGCTGCAAAATGGGATAAAGGCAGCTTATAGAGGTCCAACTAAGCTGTTTTTTTCGCAACTTTCGCTCACATATACTTTTTATCTTCTTCCCCGCCCAACACCCCTATTTACTCCTGGTCCCGTAACTTTCTTGGGAGCTATTTGCAAGAAATATTTCTTGTGGTTTGTGCATCCAAAAGGAGATTTAAGCATGTTTCAAATTATTTTTTTAAAAGCCTCCGTGTGCTAATCTGCAAATTACCGAACATTTCATTTTTATTTACAAAACGAATGTGCCTGCCAAATTATAAACGTGGCAGGTATTTTTCCGTATTAGTCGCTTGGATGATCCGTTTTAGTCGACTCAATCGAAACAGTTTCTGCAAACAAAATAACAAAAATGGTTTTCTAAAACAAATTTATCGTTGCTTGTGAAGCTCATTGTGTTATTTTTTAAATCTAGTACCCACGTTGCTTTTATATAGGTTTTAGTATGTATCAAAACTGAAGATTCTAGTTTAATGGGAAATTGAATTATCACTATTTGGAATATTTTTACGAAAATTCGCTACCATAACGCACTTGCTGCATCTAAACCCTTTTCAACATTTATTTACTATTGCTGTATCCATACTTTTTGAAAATTAAATAAATAAATATAAACCATACAAAATTTTGAAATTAAAATTTTAATTATTTACACAACATCTGTTTATTGGTATAATTTAAACTACTGCATGATATTATGTAGTTTCATTTACCTCAAATTTTCCATATACGACATGAAGAGTAAATAATAATGAAAATTCACTAAAAACTAAAAGTAAACATTAAGTACCTTGTTCCAAGATTCTACAGTATTAGCTGAATCATATTATTTGTTTATGACGCCTGTAAACAAAGAAGAAGAAGAAAACCTCGAATTCGACTCCCCCCCCCTACTGTCAGTTTGCAAAATAACAAATGACAATGACAAATAGCTAACTGGCGTTGTCAGATTCAACTAGGAGAGGGCGATGGGTTTTACATGCATTGAAGAATGGGAAGCTTAATATTTATACATAATAAAAAGTTGTTCTAGATTGTCTTTAATCAAATTGAATAACTTTCATCAAATTTTTTATTTATTACTATATATTTTCCTGATATCTTCAAATTCAGATGACAGTTTTGGCAAATGGCAACCCCGCTGATTGTTTATTATGACATTTTTTTAACCTGCTCGTTTGAAGTTTAATTTGAAGCATTTGTTTGCAATAGCAGCGTAATCCTGATATATCTGTCTGACCTTGTCTAACATTATAGGCACCCATTCAGAGGTAATTTCAGGTTATATCGTAAATTATTTATTTTTTATTTGGTTATAACTCACAATTTACTGAACCGATTGAGTTCAAATTTGGTAGAGAGGACCATTGATACGGTATCTACGTGCGTGTAAAGTTTTACTTTCATACTTCTAGTAATTTAAAAGATATTGCGTTTTCAAACAGTTTTTCCACATTTTTTTCTGAAAGTATGTGGGTGTTAAAACTGTCTAACGAACTCATCCAAGCTATTAACAAAATGAAGGGAATTGTCAAATTTGGTTTCGATTGGTGAAGTATTTTTTGAGTTATCGGTTGGAGATATATATATATATATATATATATATATATATATATATATATATATATATATATATATATATATATATATATATATATATATATATATATGTATTTAACTTTTCAACTGACCTTGGATTTGGGTTCTAGTGGCCCTAATTCGCGCTCATTTGAAGAAATTTTCCCAAAATCTTACCATAGATGCGTCTCTTATTGTGAATGTTCTTAATGAAAATTCACTAAAAAATTCGAAAGTCGGTACTTCTATAAGCGACATTTTCTTACTAGCTTGCTTGAAAAATAATGCCCTCTGTTTTTGTGATAATCAGTTGCTGTTATTGTTCTCCAATTTGGTCGGATACTAGAGTTATGTGTTTTTAGTGAATTTTCTTAAAAAAAATTCATTAATGAGGAGATCCCGACTTTTAAATTTTGAAAAAATTTCTTCAAATGAGCACTAATTAGGCCCCCAGGACACATATCCGGGGTCAGTTTCAATTTTTATATGTATATATATATATATATATATATATATATATATATATATATATATATATATATATATATATATATGTATATATATGTATATATATATATATATATATATATATATATATATATATATATATATATATATATATATATATATATATATATGTATCACACCGATAACTCAAAAAATAATGGGCCGATTTTGATTAAATTTGTTGAATACCTTCCTTTTGCAAATGGCTTGGATAAGTTCGTTAGTCAGGAAAATCGGCCTAGGTTTTCCGGGAAAATTTTAGGTTTTCCTTCAAAAATCCCCGGAATTAGCAAAGTAAGGGCAACCAAATTTGGTACGCTGGTTTATGTCACTATAGGTGAGGTGCCTACCAAAATTTAGCTCTGTAGGTCAAAATACAAAAAAGTTATGGGCATTTAAAGAAAAATAAATTGGGGTTTTCCTCAAAACGTCAAAGTGACAATTTAAAACATCAAAATTCGCAACATTTAGGCAAAGAACTTGAATCTGATACGGGCTATGGAAAGAAAATGTCTCAAGAAGATTGTTTTACAAACACTGAAGTCTTAGTTTCAACCGTCATCGTCCTTCATTTTACTAAAATATTTCCATAAAATTCATTTCAAATAGACCCTTTCTCTGATGCTTGGCAGTAGCATTAGCTATAGAATTTATCGTTTAATGGTATATAATTTTTGTAGAATTTTCGTAAAAAATCAATAAAGCTCAATATAACCGTTATTATACAACATATGAAAAAATATTGTATACATTAATTATACGGTGTCTTGAGCCACACCTTAAAAAATTATTGCTACCATCACAGGCTGGCCCATAAGTTGTTGGTGATACAAATAATATTTTTTTTTAGTGGAAAACGCCTTATGCTTTTGCATTTTCCATCGAAATATAATGCATGTTTGTAAGTTAAGAAATTCTGGACGCAGCAAGTGCGTTATGGTAGCGAATTTTGATTAAATGCTTCATATTTGAAAAGCTCCATTTGATATTAACCTATAAGGTTGACCAAGAAACGGATTTTTTCGGTTACATTTTAAGTTTACTTTCGGAAATTTCTGTACGTTTTGGTGTCCAAAACGGAAAATCTGGTTCTACAAAATATAGAAGCGTTATCTTCACCCCTATTCATTTACAACAGCCAGCTTTTCATTTTTTAACTTTGTTTGTTTTCAGTGAAAAATTACACAAAACCCTCTCCCCTTGTGTATTCAGGCTGGCATTTACTTCATGATATCAGTTTGTTACGCTGGATATCAGATTTAATTTAAAGAAAAGACCGGACATGTGTTTCCGTATAACAAACGTGTGCTACCGATATTAGTAAAGCTTTTTATGTTGAACCTCGTTCATTTCCTGTGTTGTTGTTTTGATGCTGTTTCAGCACTCCACGGGCTTTCTGAAGTTTCAGCAGATAACGTGACTCAGTTGTTGGTGTGTACCTGAAGAACGCAGGGGTGCTTTCACGTCTAACGCCCTTTGTTCTTGTTCATAGGCGCGCATTGACTCAGGTTTTATGTTTGTAAAATCGATAGACAAATTAAAAATAACAGTAACTTCATTCATGTCATTCTGTTTTATAATGGAGACAAAGTTTTATCAAAATTTCTGTCTTATAATTTATAAGAGCTGTATAAACTACAAGAATATTTTCTTCATTTTTGACGTATTTTCGCGGTACAAAATTCTTAAATGAGGCCGGATTGACACACCTAGAACTCATTTCTAAGGTCAGTTTTATATATATATATATATATATATATATATATATATATATATATATATATATATATATATATATATATATATATATATATATATATATATATATATATATATATATATATATATATATATATATATACACCCACACATACACAGTGTGTTGCATTTATGAAGACACCCCCATATTTTTTGTCGCCATTTGAAAGAGTACAGTTTTAATTTTTTTTTGCTATGGACGTTAATAAGTCACATATGTTTTAAGTACTTAACTTAAATTTTAACATTAAGCATTAAACTACGACTTTGCAAACCGGGTCAATTATAAGCAAAGTCGTTTAGAATTCCAATATGACCCCCAACAGCAAGTTTGTGACAAAACTCACAGTTTAATTTTTTTTCAGTATTTTCGTGTCCACACAAGTTTACCCTTAAATTTACTAACAACCCCGTGGAAGCCGCAATTTGATACAATTTGAGTCATGGGATTGAATATCTGTTATATTTTTGATAATTGAATTAATTAGTTAAGAAATAAAGTATACAAAGATAATGAATTTGAAAATTACAAATCATAACTAACTATCAAATCGAGCATCGCTCAATGATTGATTCAGATCGGCTCGACAGGACCAAAATATTTGGATTAGATTAATTAGTTTCGAACGACTAAAATGGTTTTCTCACTTGACTTCTGAAGTACCAGAGAAATTGTTTTTGTGGGTCAATATTTATAAAATAATACACACGTGGCTTAAAAGTAATAACAAATTTAATACATATAATTTTTTTTTGTTTCTTTAACGTCGGCCTATTTCCGCGACTATGGCCAATCACCACGCCAGGGAGCAGTTTCACCTCACTATCCCGGAAATTTGGCCGAATCCCTGCCTTTCTGTAAGGAGGGTAGGGATATTTAACGTGCCCAACATCGCATGGACACGGAACCGACGGCTTTACGCCTCCTCCGAAGGGCGGAACGTGCAGACATTCAACTTGCTCAAATACAATGCCAGAAGCTCGGTTGATGTTAATTTTACAGTTTGTACTGAAAAAGTGAAAGGAGTACCCCGGGATCGAACCCAGTACCCTTCGGTTTAGAGGCACACCCTCTTACCCCTGAACCGCCGAGGTTCTAATATATATAATGATATTACATATAAATTGAATGAGATGGTTGTGATCAAATATGAATGAATAGTACAAAGGTGATAAGACTTACAAATGAATGTATGTATCGTTGCTGTACTCAGCACGTGGAGGGTTTAGCTGGTACCGGGGGGCGTCGTCCAAGAGGACCAAAGTTGCTAACGTGTCCAGATGACAAATGTGGATGTCTTCCTCTTGGTGTCCTTGCATGCGATCGAAGCGAAGTCTAGACAAGGGTGGGTTGCTGTAGACTTCTGATGACGGGTCAGTAGTTCGCCGGAAGACTGGTTCTTGTTGAAGCGAAGCTCACTGACCGCTAGATGATAAAGAAGTGGAGTGAGTGTTCACTACGGGTCGCGGGCCAGTCGATATTCCTACGACGTTTACTGGCCGCTGGACAACGACGAAGTTAAAGAGTTCATGTTGACTGTAGATCGCGTATTAGTCGATCTACCCAGGACGCCTACAGGCCTCTGTACGGCTACGAAATTGGGTGTTGTATGAGCACAGCATAATGAGCTATTATGCTGTGGTAGGCATACCGCTCAAGGGCCAGCTGGTCTTGCTACGACGCTTTGTGGCCGCTGGATGGCGAGGAAGTGGATGAGTTTTGGATTCAATCTAGTTGCTTGTCTGTGTTGTTGTCGGGTGAAGACACTTGTCCCATGGCGCCACTGTCGGTTACCTGGGTCTCCTGACGGATGTTGTAAGCGTTAAGGGCGGTTTGCGGGTAAATAATGGACGGGGTTGGCTCGAGGGGTAGTAGGGGTGAATATTAAAAAAATATTAGAACGTAACATTCAACTAATCCGCCACCCACGAATCTGTCAAGCTACTTGCATTAGTGCTGGAATGCTACTTTCAAGACAGGGTTGCATTGTTTTTGCACAAGGTTCAGCCCGATTTCTGGTTTTGGTCAGTAAACTTCATTATTGGCCATTTTCCAGATATAAATATCTAGGTTGTGTCATATCGAGAGACCTCGGAGGTCATCATTCCAAAGGGATATTTCTTACAATCCGGCACATAGTAAAATGTTGATGCAACCATGGACTCGTTAATTCATTAATCATCTAGCTACAAATACATATCCTGCCGAACAATAAGAGGAAGATCTTCAATTGCATTCTAAGATTTCCGATCGAAAGAAGCTAATTATTAAACTTTCAGTATTCAGCCAATTATTAAATAAATAAATAAAAAACAATTCAATATATAGGAAACCTACTTGCACAGAAACAAGTATACCATACGAATCATGTCATCCTTTTTCACAAAAGCAGCCATCATTCAATGACACATCGTCATACCTGTCTGAAACAAGTTTTAAAAAGAAATTACAAGCAAATATCATTTAGTAATGGTTAGTCTGTTAATATAATATATGAGATGATAAACAGAAAAGACTACAAACTAGCACTTAATTGAATTTTTTCAAATATTGGAGACAAAAAAACTCTGGACGCAGCAAGTGCGTTATGGAAGTGAATTTTCATAAAAATGTTTTTAATTACAAATATATCGCTCTAATGCGAGCAGGCATCAATTTGGTTACCGCTATAACCTATATAGTAGGAACAATGTACCATATTTTATCAAAATAATGATTTGAAAATGTACAAAAATTTTCCGAAAATAAACTTTAAATGTTTCTGAGAAAACTGGTCTCCTATCCAATGAACCTTAGGTTAATAACAAATTGAGTTATTAAAATTTGAAATATTTAATGAAAATTCGCAACCAAAACGCCCTTGCTGCGTTCATACAAAAAATTTCCGAAAATACAGTTAAATGTTGGTTTCCTAACCAACAAAACTTACGTTAATAGCAAATGAGTTATTGAAATTTGGAGGATTTAATGAAAATTTGCTACCAAAACGCACTTACTGCGTCCAGATTTTTTCTTACAAACGTGCATCATATTTCGATAAAAAATGCTAAAATGCAGTAACGAATTTGTTCTACGAAAATTAGCTAAAAATTATAGACCGTTAAACCATAAACTTCACTAAACCTACAGCGAAAGCATCAACTTAACTAAACCGACAGCCAAAGCATCAGAGAAAGGGTCTATTTGAAATGTAAACATTTTAGTAAAATGAAGGGCAATCACGGTTGAATCTGAAACTTAAGGGTTCGCAGAACACTCTTCTTGCAACATTTTCTTTTCACAATCCGTATTTGTTTCACGTTCTTTGCCTAAACATTGCCAATTTTGACATTTTAAATTGCGAGTTTGACGTTTTGAGGATAACTCCAAAATTTGTTGCTTTAGCTGCCCATAACTTTTTTCTCCTTAAACTTAGAGACCTAAATTTTGGTACATAATTTACTTTTTATAATACAAATACGCGTAACAACTTTGGTTGCCATCACTTTGTTATTTCCGGAAATATGAATTTTGTTAGAAAGAAAACACAACATTTTCCGGGAAAACCTGGTCCGATTTTCCTGGCTAACGAACTTATCCAAGCCACTTTCAAAAGGAAGGTACTCACCAAATTTGATCAAGATCGGTCTATAATTTTTTGAGTTATCGGTACTATATATATATATATATATATATATATATATATATATATATATATATATATATATATATATATATATATATATATATATATATATATAAACACGGATCTCCCCATTAGTGAATTTTTTAAAGAAAATTCACTAAAAAAGAAAATTTGAATCACCAACGACTTATGGGCCATCCTGTAATTGTAGAAATATTTTTTTAAGATGTAGCTCAAGACACCCTCTAATTAATGTATACAATTTTTTTTCGTATCTTGCATAATGACGGATATATTGAGCTTTAAAGATTTTTTACGAAAATTCGACAAAAATGATATACCATTAACCGATAAACTGTATAGCCAACACTACTGCCAAAGCATCAGAGAAAGGGTCTACTTGAAATGAATTTTCTGGGAATATTTTAGTAAAATGAAGGACAATGACGATTGAAACTAAGACTTCAGGCTTTGTAAAACATTATTCTTGAGACATTTTCCTTCCATAGCTCATATTAGTTTCAGGTTCATTGCCTAAATATTACCAATTTTGACGTTTAAAATCGCGACTTTTGACGTTTTGAGGAAAACCCAAATTTATTTTTTTAAATGCCTGTAACTTTTTTGTCCTTTAACCTACAGAGCTAAATTTTGGTAGGTAACGTACCTATAATGATATATACCCGCGTATGATTTGGTTGCCCTTACTTTGTTAATTCCGGAGATATAATGTTTTTTTCGATTTTTTTCGAAAGAAAACACATAATTTTCCGGGAAAACCTCGGCGGATTTTCCTGGCTACCGAACTTATCCAAGCCACTTACGAAAGGAAGGTACTCACCAAGTTTTATCAAAATCAGTTGATTACTTTTTTAGTTATAGGTGTGACATATATATATATATATATATATATATATATATATATATATATATATATATATATATATATATATATATATATATATATATATATATATATATATATATATATATATATATATATATATATATATATATATATATATATATATATATATATATATATATATATATATATATATATATATATATATATATACACACACACACACATAAAGTCAGAAACCGACCTCGGATTTGGATTCCAGGGGTCCTAAATAGCGCTGATTTGAAGAAATTTTTTCAAAATTCAAAAGTCGGGATCTCCGGATTAGTGAATTTTTTTAAAAGAAAATTCACTAAAAGATAAAAAATGTTTTGATGACGTACTTTGGAACACATTTTAGTGATTGAAAAAAAATAATTTCAACTACAAAGATAACTTTTAAATCTTTCAACACGATTCGTGATTTTCCAGTATAACCATCTACTGGTTTTATAATAAAATATTCAGTAAAACAAATGAAAAGTCACAATATATTATTATTATTACAGGATAACAGCTGTTTTACCACGATGTAGCTTCTTCAGATGTGAGATATCTTGTGTGTGTGTGACGTCAGATTGCACTGGCTGCGGTATGGTTACCATTCGCACATTTTAAAGTGAGATATCTTAACATATAGCTTATTTATCTGAAAAAGTTACATCGTGGCGAAACAGCTGT
This sequence comes from Tillus elongatus, assembly GCA_964006375.1. NCBI lineage: Eukaryota > Metazoa > Arthropoda > Insecta > Coleoptera > Cleridae > Tillus > Tillus elongatus. Next base: position 87,062,088 of record OZ023263.1, on the reverse strand, counting down.
CATATAAAATAACAACAACAACAACTACAATAATAATAATAATAATAATAATAATAATAATAATAATTATTATTATACAGGATTATTTAAAGGGACCGTCTATTGTAAGTATAGTCACCACATCTTTCGAAAGTAGTTTCACGTTTTTGTTTAGATTCTCAGATGAGGAGAGAGAGAGAGAGAGAGAGAGAGAGAGAGAGAGAGAGAGCCCCATTAAGTGGCATATCATTAAACATGCTATATAAAATAAAATAATATAAATGATATATTTAAAATAACAAAGTTAGGTGTAACTTCTGATAGAACCGGGGGATGAGGGGGGTGCGTTGAGCCGTCTGTACCGTATACCATGCGGTAATGGGCACGTTAAGGATCACTACTCTCCTTACAGAAAGGAAGGGATGCGGCAAAATTTCCACGGTAGTAAGGTGTAAGTGCTCCCTGGTGTCGGTGATTGGCTATAGTCGCAGAAATAGACCAAGTTAAAAGAAACAAAATGCAAAGTACAAAGCAGTTGCAAAGGCAGTCAACAGTGAAAGATGGTATAATTTTTTTGATGTACACGAAAGCGTTCTGATCTTTTCTGTTGGTGGCTGCTTTTTTTTTAATATTCAAGATTCATTTTCATGTACGCGTTTAAGTATAATACCCTCCCGTTTGCGCCCATGTTTCCCTCTTGTGTAAAGTGCCAGAACATGGAGTGTTTCTGTACCGAACAAATAAAGCTCATGTTGAAATAAAAGGGTGAGTTTGATGATAGGCAGGGATGTTAAATATCTCCATAGTTATATGGCAAGGGAGCCATTGATGAGTATAGCTCGAAGGCAGAGCTGACGTTGATAAACAAATATGCTTTGACAACTTGGTTTGGATCTGAAATATTTCATTGAATTGCTGACAAAATTTAATTAATTTAATTAAACAGGATGGTATATGAAGTTAACAAAATATTTTCTTTACTAAAAATTGATTATACAGGGGGGAAGGGAGGTATTAGAATGTATATTTATACCTGTAAGAAAATATGATGGAACATAATAAAAAATTGCTTTGGCAACTTGCTCTTGAGTTATCAAAAAACATTCGTTAAATGTAGTAGAAACCAAAGTCATTATTATTTTTAGCAAATTTTCGTAGAATATAATATATATATATATATATATATATATATATATATATATATATATATATATATATATATATATATATATATATATATACACACGTGTCCATTCCAAAAGGTTGCACCAGGGTGGCATTGAACCAATAGTGGGGGTAACTTTCCCCCCTTAATTTGAATAGGGAAGGTAGATCGAGGGGCACCTTTTTGGAAAGCACTTTTGGTGTCTATTCAAAGCTGCAATTTTAAAATCTACCAATTAGTTTTTTCAAATTTACTTTCAAAACTTCCAAATGTGCGTGCGCGCGCGTGTGTGTGTGTGTTCGTGATATGAGAAAGAATTGGCATTGGAATGTTATCCATCAGCCACAGACTTTTATAATTTTATTGTTAGTTATCTTACCTCAGCCTGGCAGCAAGAAAAAAAGGGAGAAAAATAGGTTGGAGAGATTCTTAGATGTTGTTGTAGTACATTTTTTTATACAAATATTAGGGACACATTATCGCTAAGTGGCCTGTCATGACTCAGAGACATACTGAAAAGGCCATGGAAAAGAGGAAGCAAAAAGAATTGACACAAGGCAGCTTAAACGTAATTTGTACAAGTAAAAAACAGTTCGGGATGCAGCAAGTGCGTTACAGTAGTGAATTTTGATAAGAATTGTACAGTATTAGTAAGATATATTATTAAAACTAATTCTTTAAATTTAAATGGACATTGGAGATGGGTTTTAGAGTCCCAGTTAGCGATTATTTGAAAACATTTATCTTTTATATGGAGTTAAAAAATTAAAATTTGGTCTTAGATATAATATGTAAGTACTACAAGTCTCTTTAAAAAATGTGTTACAAATTTCATAAAAGTTACAAAAGTTTTTCATAAAAAAATTATTTACAAAGGGAATGTACCTTATTTTTCTTTAATTTAGTACCCACGGCGTGTTTACATAGGTGTTACTATGGTTCAAGATAGAAGATTCTAGCTTAATGGGACATTTATTGAGCTATCGGATTTGAAATACTTTTACAAAAATTTTCTACCATAACATGCTTGCTGCACCTAGACCCTTTCCAACACTTATTTACGGTTGCTTTATTCACACTTTTTGAAAATGTTGAAATATTTTAGTTTACTATGTAAGACTGACAAACAAGGCAACCTCAAAATCATTTTTGGAAACATATTTTAAAACATGAAATAACAATTTAAGCATAAATTGAAAATCTTGGTTCGCTGCTCGTCGCGGGGGTCTCCTTCCCCTTCTGCATGCCTACAATCACCCTCAGTGCATAAACAAGAACAATGTTAACAAGAAAAATTCCTTGGGAACAACCCCTAGGAATGTTGCGGGACCTGCGGTGAATATAGAGTTTCTGCGCGCGGTAAACGGGATTTTAAGGAGGTATAGCTGCAAAATGGGATAAAGGCAGCTTATAGAGGTCCAACTTAGTTGTTTCGTTCGCACTTTCCGCTCACATTTCCTTTTTATATTCTTCTTATGAAAGACCTGCCTCAATTGGTGAGGCGCGCAAGCTATATTGAAACGAAAAGAGCTGTTGGAGACAGAAAGGCATAATTGCAGCACCAAGGCGACATGGCCTTTAGACTGTGACCAGTTTTTAGAGTAAAAATCCAAACTATCTCTGAAAATAGGATAATAGAAGTTCTTTTGATAAAGTTTGATCCACATATTGCTTTTATGGATACTTCCTTATTTCCAAAAGCAAGTTTCTAAGTTGATAAAGAATTGACTTCATTGTTGCTCTTAGTTGGTGAAACCGTTCTATACCAAATACAGACATAGAGACTATTTCTTTGGCTTCACGAATGTTCGTTTTCTTTTTCTTTTCTGTTACCCGTTTCGCTGCTTGGCAGCATCATCAGACAGGTAAAAAGGGCATTGATACTAAATGCATTTGATGTTTTTTTATTTGCTGCCATAACGTACTTACTGCATCTGCAGGCACTGAATAACTGATATTATGTCATTAAAATGTGAATGCGGTGATGAATTTTCTGTTAAATGGCGTCACACGAGAGTGTGCTGTTAATCTATTAACAGTAAAAATAAATATAATACTAGTCAGGAAGAATCTACACGTGTTGCACTGACAGCTAAATTATCGCCTGTCAACCAGATTATTGTACACATAAAACATTTTTACGCAATACCATTTGTTAGTTCTGAATATAAAAGTTTAATACTTAAACACCTCACTGTCTCCACTAACAAAATATACTATCACGTAGTGAATCACGCTTTGATTAATAGTGCTAAATTTCTGTCCCGTTTTCACTTTTTTACATACAGAACAAAATAATAATGATTTGTTCCGCTAAAGGTCACGATGGCCGCGTAGAGGAAAGCGTAAAGAAACAATATCCTTCCTTCGAGTCGAATGCTAGAGAAACGTGTTCTTTCAGAAAACAAGTTAATATGATATTATGACAAGTAAATAAGTTTCCAGCGATTCTAGGAGAATGAAACGTGACGATCAATTTTTACCTTCTTTTTTCAGTAAGATGGAAGTTTCACAAATGAAAGCATTATACGTCAAAATGTTGCATTATCGTGTGCACTGAGTGGCTTAAAGAGCTTCCCTATTGAAATTTCGTTCGGAAGTATTACATGTCAAAATGTGAAAAGATGTATTAGTAAGACGTGACGTGTGAAAAAATTGAAAAGCTGATCCTCAGTGTATTCTTAAGTATTGAATGACAGGCTTTGATAGCATTTAGATATAAGGTCTGTACCTTATATCTAACTAAATAACGAGACGTGCCTTGAAATATGTACTGACTTGGCGATATAAACCAACACGATTCAAATTTAAACAAATGCTCTGTCTACATTTCAAAACGCCATTTTCCTAACAGATTGTGGACGTGTAAAGAGGCATTCGGATCTGTTAATTGGGTGATTAAGGGGTTTCAATAATTATTTCTGTTGAGTATATATTTTTTGAATAACTCTGCTATACCTGCTTTTGTCATATCGCACGAAGGCAGGGCGCGTCAGCAGCTTGTAATGGTTGACACAGTGACAGCGGAAAATTTAAGTTTAAAATAAAACAGGTTTTTTAAAATTTATTCTAAAATGTATACATGTGGGAATTATGTATAAAATAACACGTCTGGTAAATGCCCTCCTCGGCCTTGTTGGCATATTTTCGTTACTTTGACGACATTTTGAAACGCGTTTTGGCATAATTGTGGTCGGTTCTCAGTATACAGCGTCTAATCATCTCTTTCGGGGTTTGGGTGGTCGTGGTTTTGTCGGCATATACTTTTGACTTTAAAAAACCCCAGCGAAAGAAGTCCAAAGGCGTTAAATCGTACGATCTAGGTGGCCAGTTCAGCCAGCCCAAACGGGGTATTACACGAGCAGGGAATGCAATAATGTCATTGATTCTCGTGATGTGTGACAAGTGGCAAATGTCCGCGCGATTTATACCATTCATTTGAGTCACCCAGAACTGGGTTATCAGCCCCGATACCGCTCACCATTGCCTGTTTGTGCATTTCCGGCAGCATCTTCAAAGAAAAATAGTCCAATGATGCCTCCAGCCTAAAATACGCACCAAACAGTGACACGTTTGCGATGCATTTTCTTCTCATAAACCACATTTGGGTGTTTCTCGCGCCAAATGTTTGTTTGCGAAGTCATCAACATGAAAACGAGCCTCATCACTGAAGACGATTTTGTTGGACAACTCAACATTCACTTGTTGCTTACGCACCCAATTGGCTAACTCTTTTCACTGTGCATGGTGGGCTTGAGTTATTGAGTTATCTGGATTTTGCCGAATGGATGTTCCTGGACTCGCTGTCACATTATGGCAAACAGCCTTGATGTTTGCGATTGGGCAGTCTGGACGAACACGTGTCGATGGTTTCACAACAATAACTGACCTAGTCTCCTCGAATTTTTCGATTGTTGTTTTCACAGTTGAAGAAATTGGACCGAATTTGCGAATCGTGGCAGTCAAATTTTCGTCATTTTAAAAATGATGCTGAAGATTAAGAATATGTTGTTGTGTCGAATAACGATCTATTTTTACTAATGGTGGACAGTCTACCATTGCACTGTCATATTGGTTTGACTGTCAAAGTTCAGCAGCAAACATGTAGCCCAATTTAAATTTCCGCCTTGCTGGGTCGCCCATTATTTTGTAATGTTAAACCAACCGGCTTTAAAAATGAAACAATAACAAATAACTTAATAGATCATAAAGCACAGTTATCATTATATAATATTCCTGTTGATAATCAGAATTCTCTTAAATATGTTTATAGGATGTCATTTAGACAACATAATATATCTTCTATATCTTTAAGTTGTGCGTCCCCTAAACGTAATACAGCTAAATAACCTGACCTAACCTCAGCCATTAATATATTTGTTTGAAATTTTTAGGCGTGGCGTGGGTGGATAATAGACCTAGTGAGTGTTGAAATACCCCAGGAATATATGAAGTACCATCAACCTTCGTAATAAAGTTGTTTATTTTTTGATGGCCTCTTTAACATATCCTGAAAATATATCTTTCAAAATCAGTTTTTTCATGGCCGTCTTAAAACACTAATTAGCATATCGCTTAAAAAAAGAGACAATCGTTCCTTTTTGGACAACTACAGGCAATATGACCGCCCTATATTTTTTCGAAGATATTAGTAAATGCATTTCTTTTCAGACTTAAAAGTTAAAAAAAAATTAATTTGCTTTGATAAAAAAAAGCAGTAGTTTGTGAACTTTCTTGGACTCCACCTGGATTATCAACTATCGTGGGGTGCTCATGTGGATTATGTGGCTTCTTGCATCCTAAATTATGTGTTAGTAGATGATTTTCAGGCCTTGTTGACATGGTAATTTGGTGGTATCAATCCTCATTTGTCGTGCGGTTTGTTTTATTGGTAATTTTTCGATCCTGATTATACAGAAGATAATCATCCTGATTATGTTTAACGTGCCAATTCTGGAATTTTGTAGACCGATTTTTATAAGGCCTATTTTTTAACGGCGGTATATTTGTTCATACTTGAGGCTTTTTCTTATGCCAGGAAAAATATAACTTCTTTTACTGCTTGCGGTAATACTACTGCTTATAGAACGAGACAGCCTAATGATTTATATGTTCCCAATAGAATTGAATCAATTAATCAGTGTCATCCCAACACTGCTCCCTTTGCATAATCAATGATCTGATTATACAAAAATTGTAGCAGCATTAGACATTTAAACATATGACAAAGTTTTTCTTGAGGCAGCATTGTCTTTATTTCATAGAGGCGTTTTGATTTTTGATTTTTATACTATCGGGGCGGCAAAGCCGCGGACGAGCCCTGAGGGAAAAAAAACAGGAGTACGAACATTTGTATGTAACGAATGCCTGTAATTTAGTTCCTCTCTTTTGTGATTTTTAACAATTGCCCGTATATTGTAAAATAACTATCGAGCAATTTTAATAAATGAAAAATAAATAAATAAAAAAAAAACACCGAGAGGGGATTGGATTTTATTTATAGTTTATACACCACGCTATTAAAATGAGTTATTTACTCGCACTCATTCTCCGGTACTAAAGGGATTAAAACTTTCTTTGGTTCGGTAGAATATTTAAAAAGAAATTGACTTTATCAATTAAAAAAGTACTTTTTTTTACTTGTTTTCTGTAAAAACAAGATATATTTTCTGATACATGTTTCGAGATTACCTAAAATTTATATAAGGCTAATTTGCATGTAAATGAATTGGACATTTTCTAATTAAGAGGAATTTAGAATGAATCTGCCAGGTTATCGAACTCAGCTCTTCTCATTTGGCACAGTCGGATTACTTTGTTGCATAATTTGCATGTCGAACCGCTTCCATATTAAGGGTTAAGTACTCAAATTGACGGGATCGGTGACAAGGATCTGTATCTATTAATATACCTCCTATTGGATTTCGGTTGGCTCTTACGATGATTACATTCGTCCCTATCTTTATTGGTGCACCTATTTTTAGACACATTCGTATTTTTTACTATAATATATGATATTACGTGTGGTGCTACATATTAGCGTGTTAAGAATTTTAATTTAATTTTCTATATTGTTTTAGACATTTTGTAAACAAGAAAACGCGCTTTTGACATTATTTAATTAGAAACTGTTTTCAGTGGGACGAAAGTTGTACAAAAATAGTAAAATTTAAAAAATCAGTCAGTTTAGTCAGAGCTTTTTTTACTCCTGACATTTATGGAAAACTTCGGTAGGTTGAACTTTGCTACTCGTCTATCTTCCTGATATCGGGCTATTCATTGCGGTACGCTGTCTTTCGACAGGCTCCTGATCGGACATCCATTTTCGTGCGAAATCTTCGTAATTGAGCTCTGTAATTTTTACCGCATTCGTCTTAAAAACTGGTTCATTTTGTCAGGCATCAAACAGATCAGACAGAACGTTCTGATGCAGGCAGATGCACTATTCAGATCATCGGGCAGATTTGGCATATGTGCCAACTGTCTCAGTGTTACAATGTTTGATTTTGGTGTAAAGGTTAACGTACGTGTGTGGCTATTTCTTCCGTTATCGCGCCAGGTGCGATCTTACAATCTTCTTCCGAAACGTACGGTGGCTGATGCTATAGGTACTTTGTATACCCTCATTTAAATACATTAAAACAATATTTTCCATGGCCGATACGCTATGCACAGTAAACGCGTGGCGCCTACTTTAACATTGAACCAAACCAGTTTCATGTTTTCAAAGTTAAAATTGTTTGGATTTTATGTTTACGTGAGTTTTATGTTGAGAATAATTATCTACATTTCGGCTTGACACTTTTATTTTTAATATACAGGGTGTTTCAGATATATTTAGACGCTATATATTACAGCCCCCGTACATGCTAGAAGCAAAAGTTTCAGACCAAAATTTG